>OY992888.1:48793157-48810657 GCA_963921405.1 Cepaea hortensis
AGCTCTAGAGCAGTACAACAGACCAGGAAGTGAACTGGTCAACCCTGATTATAATACTCGGATATCTAGCATATGTGAACGGATATCTAGCATATGTGAACGGTTAACACCACACCTTCCTCCTACAGCATGATAAATATGGCGGTTCTTTGCCTGTTTCTGGCACTATTTATTCAGATGTAGTTATGTCATCAATACCTTTATGGACCGCAATCCATTTCAAATTAATATCCGAAATGCGGCTGATTCGGTCGCATGATTGTACCCTTATTATAACTTCTCTTCTGAGGTTGAACATGGTAGGGGTGATTTTTTTTTTAAAAATGGATGGATTGATGTAGTAACGTGGCACTCTGTATAACGGCATAGTTTCAACGTCCCTTCTGCTTCTCGTATCTCTCCCCCCTCTCTTCCCCGACACCACCGAAGCCCCACCCTCCCTAGGTGGTAACATACTGCAGGCGCTAATGTTTCACCTGTCATTAGCTTTCATAGTCGGTGACCAGTTTGCTTTCATAACCAGAACCGAGCCGGAATGTAATTGAGAAAATATTATCCCCTGACACGTAGATGTCGCCGGGGGATTTAACCTTTGTAAATTGGAAACATAATGCGTTACAAATAGCAGGGACCACAGAACGACAGCCGGCCGCCTTCGTCGCCGGTGTTGTTCTTTTGGTCGATTGATGGTTGTTGCAGCGGAGATGATATTGGGGAGGCACTATCATGTCGTGGAGAATTCCCCAAAGGGTATCCGTGTACTATTCTAGTGTGCCGCACAAGGACAGTGTCCAGGTTAGCTTTCTAGGGGGTGGAACTAGTCATAAGGGGGCTGCCAACCGTTGGGTAAGTTTCTTTCTTTCTTTCTTTCTTTCTTTCTTTCTTTCTGCCTGTCTTTCTGTCTGTCTGTCTTTCTTTCTGTCTTTCTTTCTTTCTGCCTGTCTGTCTGTCTGTCTGTCTGTCTTTCTTTTTTTTTTTTTTTAACTGTCTGTTTTTCTTTCTTTCTTTCTTTCTTTTTTTCTTTCTGTCTGTCTGTCTGTCTGTCTGTCTGTCTGTCTGTCTGTCTGTCTGTCTGTCTGTCTGTCTGTCTGTCTGTCTGTCTGTCTGTCTGTCTGTCTGTCTGTCTGTCTGTCTGTCTGTCTGTCTGTCTGTCTGTCTTTTACTGTCTGTTTTTCTTTCTTTCTTTCTTTCTTTTACTGTCTGTTTTTCTTTCTTTCTTTCTTTTACTAATGTTTTTCTTTTTTCTTTCTTTCTTTCTTTCTCTCTTTCTTTCTTTCTCTCTTTCATTCTGTCTTTCTGTCTTGTTTGCCATTTGTCATCCATTTGTATGTTTTTGTTTGTTCAATTGCTTTGAACTCAAACGTAGTCCACACATTTGCTACTACTTCTACTGCACTGATTTTTCCTCGTGGATTAGCTTTCCCTATTACCAGTGTCCCTTGCCATCAGGTGAACCCACTCCGACTTCAGAGGTATTTGTAATTTACATCCCCAAGTCAAGGACAAGAAGTCAACAGTTTAGCCCAACTGACCGGTGTAGAGGTTGAACCCGCGATCTAGGCATCAGCATACCATGTTTAAGAAGAGCGCTTTTATCCATTCAGCCATGCTGACCTCATTTGTATGTATTTTCTATCTTTCTATGTCTTCCATGCCTTTCTTTCTTTTTTTTCTTCTTTCTTTCTTTCTTTTGGAATATCAAGAATGACAGAGAGAAAAGTTGCCAGACAGTCTGGATGTCTTAGCATATCAGTATGTGAATCAATGAATAATACTGTGAGATGAGCATTGTGCAAAGAAAAGGTCTCAAGGTTGAAACATGTAGTAGTTGAAACGTCTAATGTTGTAATTATTGATTCTTATTGTTGTTCACTTCTACTTATTATTCGTGTTCCTCTGTCCATACAATCCCTCCTCCATATTTTGTATTTCTTTCCTGTAGCAATATCTGTTGTTCGTAGAGGTGCCAGCCGTCCACAGTTGCACAGTTCCTTATCTACTATAGCCATATCTGTTGTTGGTAGAGGTGTCAGCAGGCCACAGCTGCAAAGTTCCTTGTCTACATGTTTCCTGTTGAATCTTCTATGTTATCAGTCCAAGATTTCTTTTGTTTATCTCTGTGCAACTTATCTTTACTGTTCCTTGTTGGTTCCTGTAAAAGGAACATGATTAGTATAGTTTCTTGATAGCTACATTTCTTGATAGCTCCATCCATCCATCATGTGCCATGCCGATAAGCGTGGGAGGTCATGTTTTGCCATCTCACTCGATCACTAGAGTCATGGATCAGCTCTGTGTTTCTGTCTCAACCATGCCACGTGGCCAAGCCATCCAGGTATTTAATTCTTGGTCTTCCCTTTGGTCTCCTCCCTTCAATCTTGCCAGTTGTCACCAAGTTCTCCAAGTCATTTCTTCTCATAACATGCCCAAACAAGAACAGCCTGATGTGCCCATTATATTTCACCAAAAGAAAAGAATGATCAAATCAGTCAGAAAGCCACCAAACACTACTCAAGACGGCTACCACATTATGAACAGACCAGAACAAGTAATTATTCTACGCCTCAGAACAGGACACAATAGATTACACAGCCACATGTATACAAAATTCAAGATTGGTGACTCAGCCATGTGCACATGTGGTTTGGCATCACAGACAGCAGAGCATATACTCCAGGACTGCCCAAACTACAACATATCCTGGTGAACCTTCTGGCCTAGAGAGACAACAGTGGAAGATAAACTCTATGGACTGCTGAGTGAACTAAAAAAAGACTGTTAGATTCATACAAGAGACAACATTGCAGTTATAGACATATTTCACGCGAACGAAAGAAGAAGAAGAAAAAAAATGCCCAAACAATTTTGACTGTCTTAAGTCTGTCTCTTGATAGCTATATTTCTGTACAGTTTCTCACACAGACCTGGAACCTGTGGGTTCTTGTCTTTTTTATCCTTCTGCACATAGAAAACTTCTAGAAAACTTATGCACATAGAAAACTCTGCACATCATAGAAAACTTATGCACATAGAAAACTTCTAGAAAAATTCTGCACATAGAAAACTTCTGCACATAGAAAACTTCTGCACATAGAAAACTTCTGCACATAGAAAACTTCTGCACATAGAAAACTTCTGCACATAGAAAACGTATGCACATAGAAAACTTCTGCACATAGAAAACTTCTGCACATAGAAAACTTCTGCACATAGAAAACTTCTGCACATAGAAAACTTCTAGAAAAATTCTGCACATAGAAAACTTCTAGAAAAATTCTGCACATAGAAAACTTCTGCACATAGACAACTTCTGCACATAGACAACTTCTGCACATAGACACCTTCTGCACATAGACAACTTCTGCACATAGACAACTTCTGCACATAGACAACTTCTGCACATAAAAAACTTCTGAATATACACATTGCCTAGTAAATCGCAAACAGCCAAACAATGCTGAGGTTGACTGCGGTGTCCATACTGACTTGTTTTGGCAGCCTATTTCTACTTTGTACTGACTTGTTTTGATAGCCCATTTCTACTCTGTACTGACTTGTTTTGATAGCCCATTTCTACTCTGTACTGACTTGTTTTGATAGCCCATTTCTACTCTGTACTGACTTGTTTTGATAGCCCATTTCTACTCTGTACTGACTTGTTTTGATAGCCCATTTCTACTCTGTACTGACTTGTTTTGATAGCCCATTTCTACTCTGTACTGAGTTGTCTTGACAACCCATTTCTACTCTGTACTGAGTTGTCTTGGCAGCCCAGTCCTACTCTATACTAAGTTGTCATGGAAGCCCATTTCTACTCTGTAGTAACTTGTTTTGGTAGCCCATTTCTACTCTATACTAAGTTGTCTTGGTAGCCCATTTCTACTCCATACTAAGTTGTCTTGGTAACCCATTTCTACTCCATACTAAGTTGTCTTGGCAGCCCATTTCTACTCCATGCTAAGTTGTCTTGGTAGCCCATTTCTACTCCATACTAAGTTGTCTTGGTAACCCATTTCTACTCCATACTAAGTTGTCTTGGTAGCCCATTTCTACTCCATACTAAGTTGTCTTGGTAGCCCATTTCTACTCCATACTAAGTTTTCTTGGCAGCCCACTTCTACTCTGTACTGAGTTTATCTTGGCAGCCCACTTCTACTCTGTTCTGAGTTTATATTGGCAACCCACTTCTACTCTGTACTGAGTTTATCTTGGCAGCCCTCTTCTATTCTGTATTGATTTGTCTTGGTAGCCCACTTCTACTCTGTACTGAGTTTATCTTGGCAGCCCACTTCTACTCTGTACTGAGTTTATCTTGGCAGCCCACTTCTACTCTGTACTTAGTTTATCTTGGCAGCCCACTTCTACTCTGTACTGAGTTTATCTTGGCAGCCCACTTCTACTCTGTACTGAGTTTATCTTGGCAGCCCTGGTCTATTCTGCACTGAGTTGTCTTAGCAACCTGGGACTACTCTGTGCTGAGTTTCTTGGCAGTTCAGCTCGTCTCTGTACTGAGTTGTCTTGGTAGCCCAGTTTTATTCTTAGGAAATGAGCAGGTTTGTTGTAACGGTCCACAGATCTATAGAGAGCCTTGGCAGAACTGAAAACATCAAATAGTGTGTACATTCAGAGACTCATAGTTTGACTGCTATTGCTAGGGGCAGCTAACCACAGCTGACCAAGACTCTCCTTGGTCTTCCAAATGGTTAATGTCGAAACAGACAATGCAGTCTCATTGAGAGAGTACATTTAACAGATGGCAGACAAACCTGGCCTCCAAAAGTGCCACCCTGAAAGAAGCATGAATTGACAATAGTTAAAGGTGAATTATATAGGGTTTCCCTGGTATTTTAAAGTGTAGATCATGAGATGGTCATCTGCTCAGGGGTACATCTTGAGTGTTAAATGATGTAAATGACTAATCTTTGTCTTGTTCAGGACTATTAACAGAGACTTCACTTCTCATCTGCTGAGTTATTGAGCTGTTTTGGCTTTTGGTGTAACCAATGTCTACTGACATATTTTCCAGCACCTGTTGTCCAGACGTAATGAAGAAAACCGCACAGTGTATGTGGACAATAAGCTGCCTCCCTTGGAAGAGGACATTATTGTTCCAGTCTATCCAGACAACACTGTCATCTCCTCCAAGGTATGTTCAAATGTCACCAGAATGTCATGTCCTCCAAGGTATGTTGAAACGTCGCCAATGTTGTTGCAACATCAGCACAAGGATTTGTGTACATATGGTGCAAGAAAGTTTGTAGATGTGTGTGACATGTGATGGTTTGTATAGGTTGGTGATATATGAAAAGTGTGTAGATGTGTGTGCATGTAGAAGGTTTGTATAGGTTTGTGATGTATGAAAGTGTGTAGATGTGTGTGACATGTGAAGTTTGTGATGTATTAAAGTTTATAGATGTGTGTGACATGTGAAGTTTGTGATGTATGAAAGTTTGTAGATGTATATGCTATGTGAAGTTTGTGATGTATGAAAGTTTGTAGATGTGTGTGACATGTGAAGTTTGTGATGTATGAAAGTTTGTAGATGTGTGTAACATGTAAAGTTTGTGATATATGAAAGTTTGTAGATGTGTGTGACATGTGAAGTTTGTGATGTATGAAAGTTTGTAGATGTGTGTGACATGTGAAGTTTGTGATGTATGAAAGTTTGTAGATGTGTGTGCCATGTGAAGGATTGTATAGGTATGTGATGTATAAATGTTTGTTGTGTGACATGTGAAAGTTTATATGTGTCTGTGATGTTTGAAAGTTTGTAGATGTGTGTAACATGTGAAGGTTTGTATATGGTTGTGATATATGACAGTGTGTAGATGTGTGTAAAAAGTCATGATTTTTATAGGTCTGTGATGTATACAAGTTTGTTGTGTAGCACGTGATGGTTTGTATAGGTTTGTGGTTTATGAAAGTGTGTAGATGTGTGTGCATATAGAAGGTTTGTATAGGTTTGTAATATATGAAAGTTTGTAGATGTGTGTGACATGTGAAGGTTTGTATACATTTGTGATACATGAAAGTTTGTAGATGTGTGTGACATACATGATTTGTATAGTTCTGTGATATATGAAAGTTTGTTGATGTGTGACATGTGAAAGTTTGTATAGATGTGTGATGTATAATTATATGTTGTGTGAAAATGTATTGATGTATGTGACATGGAATTGTGTGTGTCTGTCATTTCTTTGAGTGAATAGTGCACTGCCTTGACCACACAGCATTCCAGGTATAACCACCATTTGAGGAGATATATTATATTCAGTCATATGGGATCATGAGATCAATCCAGAATCATAAAATGGGTACCAAAGATCTCCTGGCAAGGGGAACGTGATGAAGAGAGATGTTGGCTACTCCTCCCATAATGAATGACCTTGTAAATGACATCTGCCACGTCACACAGCTACAGCAGCATCTTTACCTGTCATTTCTGTCATTGTGACATTGTCTGATGTTATTTGTGTAATGTATGAGTAAGACGAAGTTGCACAAGGTGTCAATAATTACATGTCTATAAGAAGTAAGTGCAAACAATGTTGTGTAAGACTCGTAGGGTTACAGTCTTGACAGTGAATAATGCAACATGCCAGTTACATTTATTATTGAGTTTTCCATTTGGTAAAATGTCAAGAGGTCTTTGTCAACACATATGCATGCACAGACACATGCGCATGCATGCTGGGATGTATACCAGCTTCCAGACAGTGCTCAGAAATCATAATGGAAATGTTCTAAAAGTGATTTGTTTTTCTGTGTTTTCTGTCTGCATCATCAATTTAGGTAGCTCATATGTATCGTTTTATCTTCAATGATTCTTCTACAGTTGCTCATATCTAGCTCTATGAGAGATAATTTCATATTGTCTTTCTGTCTTCTTCTTAGTTGCCTTGATTTGCAGTATCATTTCATTAGCTTTGTGCATGTTGTATATATTCACTCTGTCCATTTTCGTTTACTATTTAAACATTTTGTTTGCATGTTTAGTTTATTTAGTTTTAGTCCAGTAGTATTTTATTTCTGCTTGTTTTGTTTCATTCCTTTACAGTATACAGTGTTGACATTTTTGCCAAAGAATCTGTTTGAACAGTTGCAGAGAATTGCAAATTTTTATTTCTTGTGTGTTGCATGTATTCAGGTAAGCATGTCAAGTAATTAAGAGTTCAATTGTTAAGTCAACTCCTCAAGTGATATGGTTTTTGAACTTTCAATCTTCACATTGAAATTTGGCTGCAATATATCTACATACTT
This sequence comes from Cepaea hortensis, assembly GCA_963921405.1. Classification (NCBI taxonomy): domain Eukaryota; kingdom Metazoa; phylum Mollusca; class Gastropoda; order Stylommatophora; family Helicidae; genus Cepaea; species Cepaea hortensis. The sequence goes on from OY992888.1 coordinate 48,800,418, forward strand.
TTGCCACGATGTTTCCTGTTAATGTTTTGTTCTATCTTCCTATTCAAACCGTTGGTTTCCTCAGGCACATTTGCCTTGCATCTGCTCATCAAGCAGGGTTTTCAGCATGGGATTATGCCTGTTTGGCAGCTGTGACTAGCTTGCTTGCCTGCTGGGCCCACTAGCTGTGGGTTCGACATCACATCAGGGCAGATTTTAAAAATTGAACTGTGCTCCCAGGTCATCTTAGCCTAAAATGGATGCCAGGAAGTAAACATTCTACATTAGAATTTATGACTTCATTGGTACTCAGACTTCAGCAAGAAAAGCACAAACAAATAATCAGAGCAGTCAGTGTTGGCATACAGCGTAGAAGATCGCCACATGTAAGGTTCTATAAGAGTAATTATTTTCTTTTTTCGTTCACACGCTTTGAACTCACGCGTAGTCCATACACATGATATTACTTCTAGTGCACTGGACTGATTTTTGTGGATTAGCTTTTCCTATTACCAGTGTTCCTCGCCATCAGGCGAACCCACTACGACTTCTAAGGTACTTGTAATTTACTTCCCCAAGCTAAGGACGAGAAATCAACATTGTAGTCCAACTGACCGATGCAGGGGTTGAGCCCGCTAACTGAATGTTTAAGAATGAGCGCACTTATCCATTTGGCTATGCTGACCTCTGTTGAGGACATTTAAAGTCACTTTGACCTCTGACCTTCAGAAGTATCTCCAGATTTGTGTCGTTATGTGGCTTGTGGTAGTCTAAGGGTCTAGTAGTCATGGTTGTTGTAATCAAGCATGCTTCCTCTGTGTCCTGCATGGCAAATTGCATGTTTCCAAATAACGTAATGTAAATAAATTATGCAAACTGTATACTTCATGTATTTATCATCATCATGTGCCTGGTCAACTAGCGTGGGCGCTCAGTCATTTATGCAGATCTCTGTCGCTAGTGATCAATTCCACTGACAATATCTGTATGCCAGTGTCATTTATGGTTGATGTATGTTAAAATGTATATACTTTTTACAAAATGTGATCAAAACATATTTAATCTGTGTTGAATGTATCACTTTATGATGAGTGTGAACCAAAGTAAATAATACATGAAAGTTATCGTCCACATAGAGAGATATAATTGTGTAAACAAGGTCAAGGTAGTCCCATAGCAGATACAGCCATGGGGATGTGAAGTTTTAGACCTTCACATATTCTTAGCCACTACATTTGAAGTTTTAGACCTTCACATATTCTTAGCCACTACATTTGAAGTTTTAGACCACATATTCTTAGCCACTACATTTGAAGTTTTAGACCACATATTCTTAGCCACTACATTTGAAGTTTTAGACCTTCACATATTCTTAGCCACTACATGTGAAGTTTTAGACCTTCACATATTCTTAGCCACTACATTTGAAGTTTTAGACCTTCACATATTCTTAGCCACTACATTTGAAGTTTTAGACCACATATTCTTAGCCACTACATTTGAAGTTTTAGACCACATATTCTTAGCCACTACATTTGAAGTTTTAGACCTTCACATATTCTTAGCCACTACATTTGAAGTTTTAGACCTTCACATATTCTTAGCCACTACATGTGAAGTTTTAGACCTTCACATATTCTTAGCCACTACATTTGCAGTTTTAGACCTTCACATATTCTTAGCCACTACATGTGAAGTTTTAGACCTTCACATATTCTTAGCCACTACATGTGAAGTTTTAGACCTTCACATATTCTTAGCCACTACATTTGAAGTTTTAGACCTTCACATATTCTTAGCCACTACATTTGAAGTTTTAGACCTTCACATATTCTTAGCCACTACATGTGAAGTTTTAGACCTTCACATATTCTTAGCCACTACATTTGAAGTTTTAGACCTTCACATATTCTTAGCCACTACATGTGAAGTTTTAGACCTTCACATATTCTTAGCCACTACATTTGAAGTTTTAGACCTTCACATATTCTTAGCCACTACATTTGAAGTTTTAGACCTTCACATATTCTTAGCCACTACATGTGAAGTTTTAGACCTTCACATATTCTTAGCCACTACATTTGAAGTTTTAGACCTTCACATATTCTTAGCCACTACATTTGAAGTTTTAGACCTTCACATATTCTTAGCCACTACATTTGAAGTTTTAGATCTTCACATATTCTTAGCCACTACATGTGAAGTTTTAGACCTTCACATATTCTTAGCCACTACATTTGAAGTTTTATACCTTCACATATTCTTAGCCACTACATGTGAAGTTTTAGACCTTCACATATTCTTAGCCACTACATTTGCAGTTTTAGACCTTCACATATTCTTAGCCACTACATTTGAAGTTTTAGACCTTCACATATTCTTAGCCACTACATTTGAAGTTTTAGACCTTCACATATTCTTAGCCACTACATATGAAGTCAGGTGCCCAGTTTTCTTCCTCATCCCCATTCCTTCCCAGAAAACTCTGAATAATTGTCTCGTACCTATTTTTATGAGGCTGGTTAGACTTCAGAGATTATGATCAGAAAAAGTCAACCTACCTCTGCTGACGGGCTCCTTGGTGAAGGCGATAAGGACTCAGTTCATAATCCTGTATACCGAGTTCGAAACACCGCTGCCTGTAATTTGGCAGCAAACCGCCTTGCGTTGGTTTTTTTTAAAATGAAAATGGTATGAGTGCCAGTCTTTTCAGAAAGCTAATGCAAATACTGAACGTAAACTTTCCAAGAAATCACGAGCAGCCAAAAAATGCTGGGGTTGACTGTGATGTCCTGTAAAGGATATACAACTAACTAACTTGTGATGGGGATTGAACTTGGACCACTGTCTTGACAGGCAAGCACACTAACCATTGAACCTTCATTGGAAGTGATATACAAGTATAGAATTGTATTGAATATATATGAAGCTGGGTTGGCTGGTTGGTTTGTTGGTAATACTTCACATACCCAAGCAGATTCCAGCTGTGGGACTTTTTGTTTGGTATATACATCTACCATATATACAAATTCTGGATGAATAATGTATTCTAAATGTGTATACCTTCTATTAATACAAGAAAGCATATAGTTTCAACTTAATCTTTTAACCATTCTAGCTGCTCCTACGTCACAAAGGCGCCAGCAGCAAAGTACTTGTTGTATTCAGTTTTTGCTAGTTTTATTGTTGTTAATAGCTTTTGTGTGTTATTTTTGCTCTTCATGTGTTAAATAAAAATTCTTGAAATGTTCATTGTTGCAGTTATAGAAAGTTGAAGATTAATTGTTCTACAGTTTGCAAAAATAAAAACAAATGACACATTTCTGTTCAGACAGTTGAAGTAATGTCCTAGGAATTCACAAATATTAATATACAAACATCTGGTTTTGTTTCTCCCCACCATTTGATGTTCCGCAGCAAAAGTTAGTTAAGAATGAAAAAAATATTGTTCTGTATTGTTTTTTAACAATTAATGGAACCAGATAAATTATACTGGCTTTATTTCACTGCTTTTTAAAAACATACCTTTAGAATGTAATTAAAGAAAACAAACAATGAATAGTGTGAGTTTTGTCAGAGCAGAATTTCTATAAATGTATACACATACATAGTGAACCACAAGTAGGTTAAAAAGTAAGCTAATAGGGTTATGATGTGTGTGCTTTCTTCTTTTTTTTTCTGTTGGAAGTCAAAGAGAAACCACCACATCATCTGTCTAATGTATACATTTATGAACATGTCCGAAATTTGGATTGATGGAGTGATGTGTTTAATACTTATACCAGTCATTGGACCTGGCCTGCTATAACAGTTTTCATTGATCTGGTCTAATCTTGTGCAGTTTGTTGTAGAAACATATTTCTGATTGATGTGTTATTGCTTAGTGTAGTTTGTTGTAGAAACACAGTTCTCACTGATCTGTTCTTGTCTTGTGTAGTTTGTGATAGAAACCCAGTTTTCATTAATCTATTCTAGTCTTGAGTAGTTTGTTATAGACATGATTCTCACTGATCTGTTCTTGTCTTGTGTAGTTTGTTATAGAAATACAGTTTTCATTAATCTATTCTAGTGTTATTGAGTAGTTTGTTATATACACAATTCTCACTGATCTGTTCTTGTCTTGTGTAGATTGTTATTGAAACAGTTCTCACTGATCTGTTCTTGTCTTGTGTAGTGTAACAAAACTGCCGGGGCTTGGACTGGTTTGCTACTATAGATACTATCCCCCGCCTTTGCTCCAACCACCTCACTAGCACTTCACATCTACCAGGCCCCACACAAGCCGGGACAGCTGAACCTCCCCTCCCCTACCTAAGGTTTCCTACCCCAAGGGGGCTCGGACAAAACACAAGTCATACCAAAGCACAAAGTCATAGCTAACATAACAAAATTTAATTCATTACAACGTCAAAAGCAACACAGAGAAGGATGGCTGAAAGCCGGACTATAAGACAATATGTACATGAGCAAATCTACAGATGATTCTTCTGCATCATAGAGACTGTGACTATAGTTCGTGCAGTCGTCCTGTCGTGGTCACGACTCACCCAGGAACCTCCGGTGGACAGGAACTCCAAGGTCGGATGCCTCTCCAAAGTTCCCTCTTCCTTCAGTGCTCCAACTCCCGGGATGATCAAGCGTAGTACCACTGCATGACCGACACTGCACCGGTGATCAAGGGTCCCCCCTTGATATAGGACTATATCACCGTCACACTCTACGGAGAAAGTCTGGGCAGACACTAGACTACTAGCTGTCTCCCAACTGCAGACAAGTACGTGTAGCACTGTACTCTAAAGTTCAAGAGCCGGGATGCTCTTCTGTCTCATAAGTGACTGACACACTGATACGTCACCTATAACATGAGCGTTCGCTCCACATAAACACAATGGCACTTGCAAAGTCTAATAGGTGAATACCACCCTTCACCTATTCCACATAAACACAATGTCACTTGCAAAGTCTATCAGGTGACTACAACACTTCACCTATTCCCATGTCTCTTGGAATAATAGATCTTCACAAATTCACAAGTAACTACCCTGATCGAAGGGTATCAATCACATCCTAACCATCACTGTCAATGTTTAACACCTCGGAATGGGGTAGATCCCTACCCTAGCAACCATGTCACTCCGGTGTTTACACCAATCAGTTATCAGTTAATCAATGTCTTAGGTCACTGGACCAAGTTTCGGCTTCACAAAGGTAAACCATTGTAGGTACACACCACACAAGCATGATAATATACAAGGTGTCCCATAACGACCCAGCCGGGCCGGAAGCATAACAAACATGCCATGGTGACTGTTAACAGAGATTACTTCCGTCAACTTTGAAACTTACTACCTTGCAATCCTCAAGGTTCTCACTGAGTTCGAATTCCACCAGTGCTTCACTGGCTAGAATCAACAGACGTTGTTTTGGATCCTCTCAGGATCTGTGGACACTCGTCGGACTCTCTCTGGTGGTCACAGCATAGACCTACCGACACATTCTGTACAGACATTTCAAACGTTGATCTCGGCAGATTCCGATGACCGCTCCCAGTAATGCCTTACTCGTTTTGATAGGCACTGGAGTGAGCCGGTCCCTTAGAGCTCATGGTGAAACTCTGGAATCTCCGGTAGTATACCAATAACAAATCCTGAAACACGGAGGTGGGGATGTGAGTACTCAACTACAACAAGAACTAACTGCAACTCCACCATTACACCTGCCTCTCAGTCATACATAACGCAATCAAGAGATATGTATGAGATCATCACATCATAGATCTACTCTTCACTATACTGTATAGGCATGATGATGTAAGAGCCAGCAATAGTACACCTGTACATAGTCAAGTCACTCGTCTGGGCTACCACTAGCCCTCTAGCACCAGTGTCGACTGTATGACTCTGTCAAAGCCTCCTGCGCCTGGTGCTAGCCCACTCCTGTTTCATCTTCCATCATCAATCAACAAATACACTTACTTCCCGTTCAGTGTAGGGATTACTTTATCTAGGAGGTGCCCAGCCGGACAAGACCTCCTTCCACACATACTCACCAATTAACCAATCCTTTCACCCATGGATTGATCAACTACACACATTAGTAACTATATGACCATAATAAATTATACTCCTTATAATTCATTACTATAGTATTAACTAAGGATAATGCATGAATTGTTAAACTTAAATAAGCAACTCATATCACAGCCATCACTCCATCCTGGGATCCCTGTCCCAGAACCTGAGTTGCCTTTAATTAACTGGCCTTCCATTTCAGGTCGGTCATCTCTGTGCCGGTCGAGCACAGCTTTGGTGGCCATCCACCAATACACTTTCCCACAGCTACTGTGGGTCCCGTGCATCTTGTCCCGTGACGAATTAGGTCACGTCATCCAATGTAGCAAGGCCTCCAGCCTCTCCTCTACCACACCTCAGCTCCATATTTTGGGGGGATCATTCCCCTTACATACTACTTCTACTTCACGGCAGTACCTCAAGTACTCCAGAACAGAGTCATGTTTCTGGAAGAGTAGAATAATAAAGACAGACTTGGTTCGGTTCCTATCTCGGACCTACCTAGACGCAACAGCCTCGAATTACAGAGCGCCGCATCGCTCTCGGTCTGGTATGTTCAACCATCGGATAAGCACGATCGCTTTGGGGTCGGACCTGCAACCCAACTAGTCGGGCGGACCGGCCTACTTCCCAGTCGGTTAACTAGACATACGCAAGATTGAGCACGCACTGTCACTCTAGCGGACGGACATGGAACAAGCAGTGACAATAGGTCTGATAAATACTTCCTATCAACTGTTATCCACTAAATGTAACACTATTCTTCCTACGAGGAATAACACTGGTAATATTACACCGCACATACTTACCTGTCAACCTGTCCCACGAATCACACCTTGGTTCCAAGAAAAATCACCACCACTGATCTAACACCTTGGAGTTTCATCATAATCTAACGAAGCCAATTATACATCTCTAATAATAATAAGCCCTACCTTATCATTATTAACAGCATCTAACATTGCTGTGTAATGACTGACAAACAATCTGCCTTGCGTGAGTTATCATTAAACCAAACAAGTAACTGCTACACACTTGGTAAAGTACCGGAATCTCTCTGGCACACAGCAGTGATGATCTATACATATCACTAACCATGCAAATCATTTGTAAACTAACCATTTATAATTCTATCAATCTACAAACAATGGTTATTCGCGAGTACTAGAGAAAACCCACATTCCGGCACATTTTGGATACACACGCTCAGCTGTTGAGCCCGTCTGTCAACACATCACTTTGCCGATCGATAAGAGCTAATTAAATATGCCGGCCGCCGTCGGCAAATGTCTCCGCTTCGCTACGACACACGCGGTCGGCAATTAATTTTCTTGGGACAGTAGGCGCTGTATATGGACAATAGTTACACAATAGACAAAGTATTCAACTAACCTGTGATATTCAATCACAATCTTGACTGCTGATGTCACGCTCTGGCCGCGCACACTGACATCAACTTTCAGCAGCTCAATTCTGTGATCGTTCTACGATGAGGTCCGACTAGTGACTGAACACTCCCAGCTCAATGCGTCTTCACAATGCCTTCACTGCTCCAGTGAATTTCATGATCCACGGAGAAGTCCTGCACCACGGATTGTTCGACCTTCTCGTGTTCCATGAGGCACTTGTGAGACAAGCGTGATCTAGACCACGTACGCACTTACTGGGGAAGCTTCTAGATTTCTCTAGAAATAACCAGACTAGTGACGTCAGGCACTACTTTCGTTGGGAAACCCCCTTATTTATTATTATTACGTCCAGGGAGACTAACCCTTCGCCATCCCTTCAAAGGGATATAACTCAGAGACCAGCAGATCTGCAGACGTTTCGTCACAGTTATAGAAACAGTTCTCACTGATCTGTTCTTGTCTTGTGTAGTTTGTTACTAAAACACAGTTCTCACTGATCTGTTCCAGTCTTGTTTAGTTTGTTATAGAAACACAGTTCTCACTGATCTGTTTTTCTCTTGTGTAGTTTGTTACACACTTCTCACTGATCTGTTTTTGTTTTGTGTAGTTTGTTATAGACACAATTCTCACTGATCTGTTCTTGTCTTGTGTAGTTTGTTATAGATACTGACACAGTTTTCATTTCTCTGTTTGTCTCTGCAGTTTGTTATAGATACTCACACAGTTTTCATTGATCTGTTCTTGTCTTGTGCAGTTTGTTGTAGATACTGACATAGTTTACATTAATCTGTTCTTGTCTTGTGCAGTTTGTTATATTTACTGACATAGTTTTCATTAATCTGTTTTAGTCTTGTGTACATCAACAGGGTGTCTAAAAACTGAAGATGGCAAAATCATAATAGAAAAAGACCAGATTCTACATGTATGGACAGATTATGTGAAACACCTTTATGATGATAACAGAGACGAACAGTATGATATTAGATTTAATAATGAAGGACCGCTAATTTTGGAGATGGAGGTTCGAAATGTTCTTAAGCATATGAAAGCTGGCAAGGCCCCCGGTGCAGATAACATCACAACAGAAATGATTAAAGCTTGAGAAGAATTTGGACTAGAGCAAGTCACCAGACTGATGAACACATTATATGATACTGGAGATATACCTCCTGAATTATGTAACTCTGTATTTATTGCAATCCCAAAGAAATCGGGAACCTTGGAATGTGATCAACATAGAACAATTAGTATAATGAGTCACATCACAAACATTTTGCTAAGAATTATCATGCAAAGAGTGAGGAAGAAGATACAACCTGAAATAGGGGAAGAACAATGTGGGTTTGTAGAAGGAAAGGGTACAGTAAATGCTGTGTATATCCTACGAACAGTTATTGAACGTGCTATAGAAGTAAACAAGGATATACATCTTTGCTTTATTGACTATACAAAGGCTTTTGATAGAGTTAGACATGTCAACATGGTGGATATGCTTGCAGATCTACAAATTGATAGGTAAGACATTAGACTTATAAAAAACATATATTGGAAACTAGAAGCTGCAATAAGGATTGATAATGAAGTGGGACAGTATCAGCCAATTAAGAGAGGTGTTAGGCAGGGATGTGTGATGTCTCCAGATCTTTTTTCCCTATACAGTGAAAATATTTTCAAAAATGTAGAGGAAATAAATGGAATCAGCATTGGAGGACGAAACATCAATAACATTAGATATGCAGATGATACAGTATTAATTGCAGACAATGCGCAGGACCTGCAACAATTAGTAGATGCGGTTGTTGTACACAGTGAGCAACTGGGGTTAGAATTAAATTGTAAAAAGACTCAGGTTATGGTCGTCACTAGAAAGGAAGAAGTGCCACAATGTAATATACAAGTAAATGGAAATATTCTTCAACAAGTGAATCGGTTCAATTATCTTGGAACAGTCATAACATCTGATGGGAGATGCCTTGAAGAGATTAGAACAAGAATCGCCATGGCGAAAGTAGCCTTTAGCAAGATGAAAAACATTCTGACCAATAAAAAGATGTCAATTGAAACAAGAAAAAGAGTGTTGAGGAGATACATAGAGCCTGTTCTTTTGTATGGATGTGAAACTTGGACAATGAGCAGTCAAGCTGAAAAGCATCTGATGGCTGCAGAAATGTGGTTTCTGAGGAAAATGCAAAGAATACCATGGACAGACAGAAAAACCAATGACCAAGTACTACAGGAGACAAATGAACATCGTAAACTGATTAGAGAAATTAGACGTAGACAGTCACAATTTTTTGGACATGTTATGAGAAGACATAGATTGGAGAACTTAGTGACAACTGGCAAGATTGAAGGGAACAGACCAAGAGGAAGACCGAGAGGAAAATACCTGGATGGCTTGGCCACATGGCATGGACGAGACAGGAACACTGAGCTGATCCACGACGCTGATCCACGACACTGGTGATCGAGTGAAATGGCAAGTCATGACCGCCCACGCTTTCCGGCATGGCACATGATTGATTGAGTTTGTTATACTCACAGTTTTCATTGATCTGTTCTAGTCTTGTGTAGTGTGTTATACTCACACAGTTTTCATTTATATGTTCTAGTCTTGTGTAGTTTGTTATACTCACACAGTTTTCATTGATCTGTTCTAGTATTGTGTAGTTTGTTATACTCACTCAGTTGTCAATGATCTGTTCTAGTCTTGTGTAGATTGTTATACTCACACAGTTTTCACTGATCTGTTCTTGTCTTGTGTAGTTTGTTATACTCACA